>JASVEL010002255.1:0-48519 GCA_032618575.1 Nicotiana noctiflora
ATCAAATTACTAAGTCATACCATGAAAATCTGGGAGAGAGTGGTAGAGATGAGAGTGCGAAGGATGGTGTCTATCTCAGACAACCAGTTCGGATTTATGCCGGGGCGATCTACCACAGAAGCTATCCATCTGATTAGGAGGATGGCAGAACAGTACATGGATAAGAAGAAGGATCTTCACATGGTGTTTATTGATCTAGAGAAAGCGTATGACAGGGTTCCTAGGGAGGTCTTATGGAGTTGCTTAGAGGTTAAAGGGGTTCCGGCAGCCTACATTAGGGTGATTAGAGACATGTATGAAGGAGCTAAGACTCGGGTTAGGACAATAGGAGGCGACTCCGAGCATTTTCCAGTTGTTACGGGGTTGCACCAAGTGTCGGCGCTCAGCCCTTTCCTATTTGCCCTGGTGATGGATGCCATAACGCAACATATCCAAGGGGAGGTGCCATGGTGCATGCTATTTGCTGATGATATAGTCCTAATTGACGAAACACGACGCGGGGTAAACGAAAGGCTAGAGGTTTGGAGGCATGCCCTTGAGTCTAAAGGATTCAGGTTGAGCAAGACAAAGACGGAATACCTCGAGTGCAAGTTTGGGGCGGGGCCGACGGAAACGGGAGTGGAAGTGAGACTTGACTCTCAAATCATCCCTAAGAAGAGTAGTTTCAAGTACCTAGGGTCGGTTATTCAGGGGACCGGGGAGATCGACGAGGATGTCACACACCGTATAGGGGTGGGTTGGATGAAGTGGAGGTTAGCGACGGGAGTCCCGTGTGACAAGAAAGTTCCACCTTTACTAAAAGGTAAGTTTTATAGAGCAGTGGTTAGGCCTGTAATGCTGTATGGGACCGAGTGCTGGCCGGTTAAGAACTCACACATCCAGAAGATGAAAGTAGCAGAAATGAGGATGTTGAGGTGGATGTGCGGGCATACAAGGATGGATAAGATTAGAAATGAATATATTAGAGAGAAGGTGGGTGTGGCCCCCATAGAGGACTAGATGCGAGAAGCAAGACTCAGATGGTTCGGGCACATTCGGAGGAGGAGCACTGATGCACCGGTGAGAAGGTGTGAGCGACTGGCTGTGGTAGGCATGAGAAGAGGTAGAGGAAGACCTAAGAAGTATTGGGGAGAGGTGATAAGGCAGGACTTAGTGCGTCTTAGGATTACTGAAGACATGGCCCTTGATAGGGGATTGTGGAAGTCGAACATTAAAGTTGTAGGTTAGGGGGAAGTTGTGGATAATTCCACAGCGCACTAGAGTGATATTAGCTAGTTAGGAGGTAATAGTAGGAGGTTCTTGATCAGTACATAGAGTTATTTATTGGATATTAGTATACCTTTCATCTATTTCCTATTTCGTATTTCTTATATTTCTTATACTGCTGCTACTTTATTATTTTGTGTTATGTTGTTATTTTATGTTATTTTTAGTATGAGTCTATTGATAGTACTAATGCATTGTTTTTTGTTTTTTTGTTTTTTGTTGATGTCTTGAGCCGAGGGTCTCCTGGAAACAGCCTCTCTGCCCCCCGGGTAGGGGTAAGGCCTGCGTACATATTACCCTCCCCAGACCCCACTTGTGGGATTATACTGGGTTGTTGTTGTTGTTGTTGTTATAGTAGTATTTGGAATAGAAATGCCCCCCAAATTTTCTCTTTTCTTTTTCTGTTAGTGAGACTTCTCATTGGATGAAACCATAGCCATTTATCTGAAGAGTTTGTAATTGTGAGCAGGATGTACTTGTGGCTGGATTTATGAATAAATTGGTCAATTTGATTCAAATTAGTCGAGTAACAGAAGTCAATGATGCTGCTGTCGAAACAGTTAATATTGCTATTGCCATTGGGAATGATGCTCTGATCAAGTATGTAACCTCTTTTTCGGGGTGATGATCTCTCTGACCTTACTGATATTTTTACTAAATATCCTTGTGCTTTTGGCTTTAGGTACTTGCTGGATATCTCCTGCATGGAGGTTCTGAAGGAGAGTTTTGAAAGTTTAGAGAAAATCTTGGAGTTTTGGGCTCCATCTATTGACTATGCTCGCCAGATTGAAAAGAAGATTAAAAGCATTCGCACTTGCCGTTGGAGTTGGCCTAAGCAAGTACCATTCTATTGTGGTGAGTTTTTGCAGAAATTGGACAAGTATCTGGAAGGAGTAAGCGGATAGATCTCAAGGACATGTTTTGAGTCTTATTTACATTCTGTTATCCAAGTAAATTTAAGTACCCTGTAGAATTATAGATTTAAATTGAAGTATCCTGAAATTCTACGCACAATTCAGTGTGTAATTCAGTTAACTATCTTTTAATACTGAAGTCATATGTGATTCAATTGGGTTAAAAATTGTTTAGCTTGGTCTTTTAAAATTGAGCTTGAGTTGAATTTGTTGTTGGATTCTTGTTTCAATTCGAATTGGGGTTATAAATCAGATTTGGGTCTGTTTGCTAAGTCCATTCAAGCTCAACTGTTCCTGTTGTGGTGTTTGAGTTGCCATTAGTTCTTTTGTTAAAAAATCTGTTCCAAGCCTGTCTTGAGTTTACTTGCTGGGTTGAAGTTAAAATCAGCCATTGAATTGCTGCTCTTACTGGTGTTGTTTGCTGCTAAGCTGAGCTTCGAATTCTGTCTTCTGCTACCTTTATCGGATTTTTGCGACTTTGCATTCGCGTGAATCGTAGGTGCACACAGAATCCTTGTACTCTTGTTCAGTTCTATATGATCTATTTATGAAATTGTTAAGCATGTTGAATGATTCTGTTGAGCATTGTTTTCTTACTGTTGTGTGTTTCTGAAAAGCAGAAGCTCAAAGCCAAAGCTCAAAGCCAAAGCTCTAACTAACAATCCTACGTTCAATATGTAAGCAAGAACTTGCATGACTATTCCCAGCAATATGTCTATTGCCCCGATATCATATGCTAAGTTCAAGAAGTGGGCAACGGTGTAAAAATATGTGGTGCAGCATAGCAGTAGAGCGAGATACCCATAATTGAACTCCAAAAGGTGATTCAAGGTTGCTGCAGTTATCATGGGAATGACCTCAATCATTAATTTCGCCTTGGCACCAATTAACCGGAAAGGCATGTGCCGATGCCAATAAACAATAGAGTATAGCACAGCCAAATGAAAAAAATAGCTAAAACCTAACATAAATATTACGATAAAAGATATCGGAACCAAATTCAGAACAGCAGCGAGCATGCAACCATAGGGAAGGAAGCCCACGAGAGGCCCTGAAGGAAATTTTGTTCAATTAGTTTGGGATCATGAGCTAATGAACAACTTTGTTTGAAATAAATTAACTGAAATAACGTGGGTTAGAATCTGCATATTTGTCTATATATCAATTCAGATTTGAAAATCTCAGTAATTATTACATAATTGCAGAACTTGAATATCAGTAGCGGTTTAGATACTGTTATTGTAAGTGTTTGATTTCAAAAGCATTAATTAGAATCCAAGGTATCCTGTTCAAGGCATTTAGCTTGAGATGTCTCCTTTTTCTTTCATTTTTTATATAAAGAGTTGACTACCTTGTGAATCAAGTCCCTATGTTAAAACAGGACAAATTTGGTTAAGTTATATATGTACAAATGAATGATAGCTACAATTTCTGTTAGCTAATACACGTTCAAGGTTCCATTCCACATAAGCCATTATAATTAAAGCTTATAGGGACGAGTTTGCGGAAATATTTTCCTACATCTGTATTGTTGTTTGGATTCTGTGTATTGTAGTGATAATATGATTTTCACGCATAGTTGGATACTAGTTGAAGCAGAGCCATAATAAGTAACAATAGCTCATGGGCTTCTCTTCCTTAGATTTGTTCTATCATTTTAGTATTGCCTCCTCCTTGCTTGGTCTTTTCGACACTTTCCCTTCATCTCAAATTATTTCAGTCAAAAATAGTGCGCAGAAAATATGGCAGTGAAGAAATGCTGAGTTATTTTGTTGATCTCAAGCATTTTACCATTTTTAGCATGGGAAAGACTACCTAGTTAATTGAAAGAACGAACCTATTAGTCATCAATTGAGGTGCGCCACGCCAAACAAAACTAAAAATGCATGACCCTCTTTTAGTTATTTCCTTTAAAAAATATTAGATTTGGAAGGGCCGTTTAGCGAATTTCACGGCATTACAAATAATACACGCGTGGTTTGCTTTAGGCTCGATCTAGACTAGTACTGCGATTATATATACGTTCGCGTAATATAGTTGCAATTTTAATTCTCAAAAGACTCAAAGTATGCGTTCGCGCAATTTTAATCAATCTCTTCTTAATACTAAAATGGGTTACGAGCTATTAACTAATTTTAGTAGTTTGAGGTGTGCCATTCACTATTTAATCACATATGGCCTTCGTGTAAATTTCACAACCTAGATGTAAAAAAAAATATTTCGTACAAAATCCTTCAGGGCCGTCTTAAAATACTATCCTAATTAGGTATATGTTCGCGTAACATGATTACGATTTAAAAAAAAAAACAAAAAAAAATTTTGAAAAGAAAAATGAATGAAAAAGAGAAATAGAAGAAAGAGGAATTGGGAACTACGTTTGACCTGATTCCTCAAAGAGTATACGTAGGCGCTTCACAGCTCGGCCATAGTATAAAAAAAAAAAAAAAATCCCCAAGTAAGAAACTGGGGCAAAGAAAAATTGTGTTTATAAATATTTTGGTCCGAAGGTTGTAAATTTTTAACCCAAAATTTATTTGTTTTGAGCCTTTAATACCCTTTCTTTCTAGCCCTATCCAAATCCCACATTACGGTCCAAAGAAAGACCTTCCGATCAATCTTCAAAAGAGGCCAACTCAGGTAAATGCGAGAGTCTTATTAGAACATAACACTCTGATTCCTAGCAAAAAAGACTCTGATACCCAGCAGAGTCGCCAGAGCTGTCGCACCACCTTTTTCGCTACTACACCCCGTGAAGGGATATGACAAAGGGAGTTTTTCCAATTAAAGGACAATCGAAACGGGATTATTATTAAAGATTCAGAGTCACCACTTGGGACATTTATGGTGTCCCAAGTCACCGGTTGAATCCCGAATCGAGGAAAAGATTGACTTTGTATTACAGTCCGCGAATCAGAAATTCGGATAAGGAATTCTGTTAACCCGGGAGAAGGTGTTAGGCATTCCCGAGTTCCGTGGTTCTAGCACGGTCGCTCAACTGTTATATTTGGCTATTATCTGATTTTTATATATGTTAGCTTATGTGTATTTTATTCGTAAACCACTTTTAGTTTTATTTTAATACGAATTGCAACGTCGTGAAAATGCGTCTCGAACCATGTCGCACCAGTGCACGCGTAGTTGTAAACATGTTTTGACTCCGTTGAGATTTGGGTTTGGGTCACATAAATGTGCACCCGAATTTAAGAAGGTAAATTTATTAAACACGCGCCTAAAGCAACTACGCGTTTGGACTTTGCGAGGGCCATGAAATTTGCTAAATGGCATACCTCGGTTCTAATTTCACAGGATTGTACTCAACTAAAGCAAACTACAAATATTCATATTTAAAACTAATTTGAAATTAAGTATCATAGCTACGTCACGGGAACCATACCAGTAATCGTGGTGATTTAATTACTCTCCTAAGGCGGGCTACAGTGTCATGATTTGTTCTTTCTAAATTTTGAAATTATTTGTGAAGCTATTGAACTATGGGTAACAAATTCACGTGGAAAAATGCAAACTTATATCCAACCTTAAACTATCCATCCGTATATACCCACCTAACTAACAAAATCAAAGACAAACTATAAGAACCCATTGACAACTAATATTAGTAAGAATTATACTATCAGAATATGGAAGCATTTGTGAGATAAGACCACGATAACAATCAAAATACACTAAAGCTACTGCTCAGGATTTCTAGCACACGAAACCGACAAAACATCATAAATTCGCAAAGTAACAAGGTAGTAACGAGTGAGTGGACCTTTAAGCCAAATAAACTGGATCCAGTAGACAACTCCAAGTGAGATTTATAGTAGAGCAAAGCCGACAAAACTTGAGCGGCGAACAACAAACGTAGCCTGGATGCCTTTGACCGGAAACAATGGACGACACTCTGATCCGGATCAACGAACGACAAATTATACTGCCTCTTTGCACTTCGATAACGAAGTGAAGCTTTTCAAATGTATATAGATATGAAACTCAAATATACATCGAAGTTGAACTCCGATTGTCAAACTCGAATGGAGAAAATGGACAGCAACAAAACCTCGGACCATAGCTCTCGCACGCGACTTCGAACTCGACTTTGGAGTTGCTGATTTGGAGCGAAGAGGGACCGTTTTGATGAGCTTTTAGCTCAGTTTTTTTTGTGTTTGCTGCTGGACGCGACGGACTGGAGGAGAAGGACGACGGGAGGCAGCAACGAATGAGAGGGTGTGAGGGTGGTCGACAAATGGTTGGAGCGACGGGCTGTTATGGTGGTGTGTCGATGTTGGTATTGTGGGTTGAAGGTGACGAAAATGGTGGTTTGGACGACGGAGACAAAGCAGACGGACTCCTGGCGTGACTGGCCAGCGACAAAGGAGTAGTGATCATGAGATAGAGGTTAACGGGTTAGGAAGAAGAATGATCCAAGGGTTTTTTGGTGTTATGTTGTTCTTCCAAAAAATGAAGAAGATCACTGCACAATAGTATTCTCTCTCTATATTTTCTTTCTTTTTTGTCGCCTTTCTCTTTTTGTTGTTTTCTTTTTCTTTTCTTTTTCTTTCTCTCTTTCTTCTCTTATCTTTCAAGTTTGTGTTTCTAGTCTTTGCAACTAATTCCGAAGGAGGGGTATGAAAGAAAACACATAAGGCTCAAAGGGTTAACGAAGGATAAAGTGTTTAGATAGCAGAACTAAATGCCTTCGTCATTCCAATCTTCAAAACATGCCAAGTGCAAACAACATATTTAAACATTCACGACATATTCTGGTTGTGCCATGATTGATAACCATATCTACCCATTCACCTTTTCATTTGTCCTTTTAAAGCATCGCTGGACGACACTCTTATTTCAGTATCACGAGAGACCCCTATGTCAACATGGCCAATTTGCCCTTGAGGCTTTCTTTGTGTTTTACCTGCCCCAGTTTTACATGACTCGGGCTCCAAATAATCTCAAATCGTTTTTATTTCTTTTAAAATGCCCTGATCATCTTCCAATTGCTTCATGATTAACTCTTAATATTAGGCCAAAATTATGTGTGGATGCCATGTCACTAGAATCGGCGTTCGAACAAATGACAAATCTAAGATAAAAATAACTAAACAAAAAAGATGACTGGGGGTAACAAAAGACCGAAGGTTTCATTAAACTAAGTGGTGAAATGGTTCAATAACAAAAAAAACAAACCAAAGTACAATCCTGAAACGAAACTCGACAAAATCAAGCAAACAGCTATGACAAAAATAGAAGGATGAGAGGGTTTGACCATAAGACAAAATCCGGATCACAACCCTGAAAATAACCCGGACAACAGAAATGACAACAAAATAAATCACCAAAACTCCTCCCGATTACCAAGAAAGACTTCTTAGATACCAACTTCTGCTGATTGGTTTTGCCTTGGAATATGGTCCCAATATCACGGATCGGGCTTCTTAATTTTCCCTCCCTTATGTACCAATTTGATCTTATCGGTCTAATGGTGAGCTGGCAACGGATTCTGATTGATGTTGGGTGCCTCTAGTGTCTGAACCTCGATATTATTGGTGTCGATAAGATTTTGCACTGCATGTTTCAACTTCCAACACTTCTCGATATCATGTCTAGGAGCCCCTGAACAATACTCACAGCTTACTGATCGATCCATATTTTGGGGTAGGGGATTTGGCAATCTTGGCTCAACAGGACTTAACAAGCCTAACTGCCTTAATTTGTGGAACAATGCAGTATAGGTTTCTCCCAACTCGGTGAATGTTCTCTGTACCCTTTCATTTCTGAAAACATGATTCCCGTGGAAACTTCGTCCTGTAGGGTTCTTGTAAGCCCTTGGTGGTGGATATGTGTTCTGCGGAGGGTGATTTGTGTGGTGGGGTCTTGCTTGGTAGTGAGGGGAAGGACCTTTTGATCTGGACCAAGTACCTGCCTATACCGTTGCAACTTCTTCTCTCTTTCTCTTCCCGAGTACAACCCCCGTGCCGCTCTGAATGGCCTGAGTTGTTACTTTTATCGTGGAATAGCTCAGGATCTTATTGGACTTAAGTCCTCTTCTATCATACCGCCCATTTTTACCACTTTATTGAAAGATTATCCAACCGATGTCACCAGGTGACCAAAGTAAGTTAGCTCCAAAGTATGCAAAAAGTAATCCACCATTCCCCCTCTCTCATCGGAGGATCAACTCTTGATGCCTGTTCTCTCCATAGTAATCCAAATTCTCGAAAGCTCTCCCCGGGTTTCTTCTCGAGCTTTAGTAATGTGAGACGGTCTGGGACTATCTCAAGGTTGTATTGGAAGTGTCCGGCAAAAGCTTGTGCCAGATCATCCCATGTGTACCACCTACTTGGATCTTGTCTTGTATACTACTCCAATGCCGACCCACTCAAACTCTGGCCAAAGTAAGCTATTAACAACTCGTCTTTGCCTCCTGCTCCCCTCATCTTACTACCAAAACCCCGCAAACGAGACATAGGATCGCCACGCCCTTCATATAAATCGAACTTGGGCATCTTGAATCCCACTGGTAATTAGACGTTAGGGAAATCGCATAGATCCTTGTAGGCTACGCTGACCTGGTTGCCTAACCCATGCATGTTCCTGAAGGATTGCTCCAGGCTTTTCAACTTCCGTATCATCTCGTCCTGCTCTGGACTTTTAGTCGGCCTTTCAATTTCCATCGGGACCTCAAAGTTGGGATTATGTGGCTCGAGTGCTTTGAATGTGGCTTCAGGGGGTAATATTGTGTATCGTGAGCCTGAAACAACGGCTCACTAGACAATCTGTGCAATGGGACTGGTGGAGGCGCCATAAAGACGGGAACCTTTGGTGGAGGAGGGTTTTGATTAGGTGGTGGAACTTGGGGATCATAGGGATTTCTTCCCTGGTAGTAGTGGTGACTTGGGAAGTTTGTCGACGGACCAGGGGGAGGATGTTCCGGAGTCTGAGCCGGTGGGAGAGTAGGAGCATTGAGAAGCATCGGTAATGGTTGCCCTCTAAGCCCAGGCTATGTGCATTTCTGCTATCTGTTGCCTTAACATGTCTACTTCGTCCTTCATCATTTGCATTTCCGTTTTTTCCTCTTCGATGCTTTTGTCCAGACCAGACATGCTTTTCGGAATGGGCCCTTTGGATCTCGTGTGGTAATGGTAATCTGCCAGAACGTCCTAACAAGCTAACTGTTTGAAATCTTCTGGAAAAACAACAAACTTGGTTAGCTTTAGAGTTTAACACATATTGTACTTGCACGTTGGTATGCAATGTTCCTAAGCAGTTCAACCATTTCTACATGTCTTTGCTCTAATCGCATGCATCATCCCGACTTATTTTATTTGTGCCTCTTTAAGTGTTTCTGAAATCCTCCATTATTTCTTTTTCTTTCTTTTCTAGAAACCCTCCAGTATAGACTCCAAAATCACACACCACATTTTCTAATAAAAAGAAATACAAATTAAAAAGAGCAGACTGACAGACTCCTTCCATGTTTGCCAATTTCAACCAAATGGTTATTTTTGCAAACGTGGCCCCTTCTGTATTTCTCATAAATTTTGTGGCCGGGAAGGATTATTTTATGACACTTCACAAACTTGTCCGTTCTTCTACGAAAATATCCTTTCGACAACTGAAAGATACTCTAAGGCTATGTCGGCAAGAACGGTTTAAAACACCACCGAAGCTGGCTTGGCTTATTCTGACCAAAATGCAAACAACATTCACTTGGTTACTGACTCTTTTTCTTGTTTTTCATCAACAACAACAACAAAAATAACCCAGTATATTCCCACAAGGTGGAGTCTGGGGAGGGTAATATGTAGACACGCCTTACCTCTACCCGGGAGGGCAGAGAGGCTGTTTCCAATCGACCCTCGGCGCAGGAAAAGGAAACGCAAACAAAAACCACATTAGTTACTCTAGCATACAACGCAAAAAAATTTGTTTTTGAAAACACGACCTTTCAACACTTCGGGGACGAAGATTTTAAGGATTTGTTAGCTAACCGGTCATAATCCTAAAACAGTGATTAAAGGTGGTTGTTAATGCAAAATCAGCCTTGCGGCATCTCGGAAAGGGAACATTCGGCTATATTTGACAAAGCGGCATCACCGAATTATTTATGACTATTTTTCTTATTTTTCAAAAATAGAAAACCCCAAATTGGAAACACGGCCTTTCAGCGCCTCGGGGACGAAGATTTTAAGGCTGTGTGGGTCAATCGGTCAAAATCTAAAAAAAATGACCCAAAGGTGGCTGTTTATACAGAATCAGCCTTCTGTCGTCTCTTTCGGGAACATTGAGCTATTTTGAAAATGTCATCACCGACTTATTTACGACGAAAAAAATTAATTTCGACATTTTTTGCTATTTTTGCAAAATAGGAGGTTGGACCCGATGGGGGTTGCCTACGTAAGAATCAAACTCGTGTAGTTCGGTTAAATAAAATAAGCTACATTTGTAAATGAAACAAACTATTTTTTTTATTTTATTCAAAAAAAAATGTGTGATTATTTCTTTAAAGAAAAAGGGGTTTAGTTTTTTTTTGTTGAATAAAATAAAAAAATAGTCTGTTTTTTTACAAATGTAGCTTATTTTATTTAACCGAACTACGCGGGTTTGATTCTCACCGGATGTGAGATACGTAGGCAACCCCCATCGGGTCCAACCTCATATTTTGCAAAAATAACCAAAAATATCGAAATTAATTTTTTTCGTCGTAAATAAGTTGGTGATGCCGTTTTCAAAACAGCCGAATATTCCCGAAAGGGACGCCGGAAGGCTGATTTTGTATAAACAGCCACCTTTGGGTCAATTGTTTATATTTGTTTGACCGATTGACCCACACAGCCTTAAAACCTTCGTCCCCGAGGCGCTGAAAGGCCATGTTTGCAATTTGGGGTTTTCTATTTTTGAAAAATAAGAAAAATAGTCATAAATAAGTCGGTGATGCCGCTTTGTCAAATATAGCCGAATGTTCGCGGAAGGGATGCCGTAAGGCTGATTTTGCATTAACAATCACCTTTAATCATTGTTTTAGGATTTTGACCGGTTAGCTAACACTACCTTAAAATCTTCGTCCTCGAAGTGTTGAAAGATCGTGTTTTCAAAAATAAGTTTTTTTATTATTATTTGAAAAACAAGAAAAATAGTCAGTGACCAAATGAATGTCGTTTTTATTTTGGTCAGAATAAGCCAAGCCAGCTTCGGTGGTGTTTTAAACCGTTCTTGCCGAGATAGCCTTAGAGTATCTTTCAGTTGTCGAAAGGCTATTTTCGTAGAAGAATATATAAGTTTGTGAAGTGTCATAAAATAATCCTTCCCGGCCACAAAATTTATGAGAAATTGAGAAGGGGCCACGTTTGCAAAAATAACCATTTGGTTGAAATTGGTAAACATGGAAGGATTCTGTCAGTTTGCTCTTTTTAATTTGTATTTATTTTGATTAGAACATGTGGTGTTTGATTCTTGAGTCTATATTGGAGGGTTTCTAGAAAAGAGAAAAAGAAATAATGGAGGGTTTCAGAAACACTTAAAAGAGGCACAAATAAAATAAGCCGGGATGATGCGTGCGATCAGAGCAAAGACATGTAGAAATGGTTGAACTTCTTAGGAACATTTCATACCAACGTGCAAGTACAATATGTGTTAAACTCTAACGCTAACCAAGTTTGTTGTTTTTCCAGAAGATTTCGAACAGTTAGTTTGTTAGGACGTTCTGGCAGATTATCATTACCACACGAGATCCAAAGGGCCCATTCCAAAAAGCATGTCTGGTTCGGACAAAAGCATCAAAGAGGAAAAAACGGAAATGCAAATGATGAAGGAAGAAGTAGACATGCTAAGGCGACAGATAGCAGAAATGCACATAGCTTGGGCTAGAGGGCAACCATTACCGATGCTTCCCAATGCTCCTACTCTCCCACCGGCTCACACTCCGGAACATCCTCCCCCTAGTCCGTCGACAAACTTCCCAAGTCACCACTACTACCAGGGAAGAAATCCCTATGATCTCCAAGTTCCACCACCTAATCAAAACCCTCCTCCACCAAAGGTTCCCGTCTTTATGGCGCCTCCACCAGTCCCATTGCACAGATTGTCTAGTGAGCCGTTGTTTCAGGCTCACGATACACAATATTACCCTCCTGAAGCCACATTCAAAGCACTCGAGCCACATAATCCCAACTTTGAGCTCCCGGCGGAAATTGAAAGGCCGACTAAAAGTCCAGAGCAGGACGAGATGATACGGAAGTTGAAAAGCCTGGAGCAATCCTTTAGGAACATGCATGGGTTAGGCAACCAGGTCAGCGTAGCCTACAAGGATCTATGCCCTTTCCCTGACGTCCAATTACCAGCGGGATTCAAGATGCCCAAGTTCGATTTATATGAAGGGCATGGCGATCCTATCGCTCATATGCGGGGTTTTTGTAGTAAGATGAGGGGAGCAAGAGGCAAAGACGAGTTGTTAATAGCTTACTTTGGCCAGAGTTTGAGTGGGTCGGCATTGGAGTGGTATACAAGACAAGATCCAAGCAGGTGGTACACATGGGATGATCTGGCATAAGCTTTCGCCAGACACTTCCAATAGAACCTTGAGATAGTCCCAGACCGTCTCACATTACTAAAGCTTGAGAAGAAACCCGGGGAGAGCTACCAGGAATTTAGATTTCGATGGATAGAACAGGCAGCAAGAGTTGATCCTCCGATGAGAGAGTGGGAAATCGTGGACTACTTTCTGCAAACTCTGGAGCCAACTTACTTTGGTCATTTGGTGACGTCAGTTGGCAAATCTTTCAACGAAGTGGTAAAAATGGGCGGTATGATAGAAGAGGGACTTAAATCCAATAAGATCCTGAGCTATTCTGCGATAAAAGCAACAACTCAGGCTATTCAGAGCGGCACGGGGTTGCACTCGGGAAGAAGAGAAGAGAAGAATTTGCAACGGTAGAGGAAGGTACTTGGTCCAGATCGAAAGGTCCTTCCCCTCACTACCAAGCAAGACCCCACCACCCAAATCACCCTCCGCAGAACACATATCCACCACCAAGGGCTTACAAGAACCCTACAGGACGAAGTTTCCACGGGAATCATGTTTTCAGAAATGAAAGGGTACAGAGAACATTCACCGAGTTGGGAGAAACCTATACTGCATTGTTCCACAAATTAAGGCAGTTAGGCTTGTTAAGTCCTGTTGAGCCAAGATTGCAAAATCCCCTACCCAAAATATGGATCGATCAGTAAGCTGTGAGTATTGTTCAGGGGCTCCTGGACATGATACCGAGAAGTGTTGGAAGTTGAAACATGCAGTGCAAAATCTTATCGACACCAACAATATCGAGGTTCAGACACCAGAGGCACCCAACATCAATCAGAATCCGTTGCCAGCTCACCATTAGACCGATAAGATCAAATTGGTACATAAGGGAGGGAAAATTAAGAAGCCCGATCCGTGATATTGGGACCATATTCCAAGGCAAAACCAATCAGCAGAAGTTGGTATCTAAGAAGTCTTGCTTGGTAATCGGGAGGAGTTTTGGTGGTTTATTTTGTTGTCATTTTTGTTGTCCGGGTTATTTTCAGGGTTGTGATCCGGATTTTGTCTTATGGTAAAACCCTCTCATCCTTCTATTTTTGTCATAGCAGTTTGCTTAATTTTGTCGAGTCTCGTTTCAGGATTGTACTTTGGTTTGTTTTTTTTGTTATTGAACCATTTCGCCGCTTAGTTTAATGAAACCTTTGGTCTTTTGTTACCCCAGTCATCTTTTTTGTTTAGTTATTGTTATCTTTAGATTTGTCATTTGTTCGAACGCCGATTCTAGTGACATTGCATCCGCACATAATTTTGACCTAATATTAAGAGTTAATCATGGAGCAACTGGAAGATGATCGGGGCATTTAAAAGAAATAAAACGATTTGAGATTATTTGGAGCCCGAGTCATGTAAAACTGGGGCAGGTAAAACACGAAGAAAGCCTCAAGGGCAAATTTTCCATGTTGACATAGGGGTCGCTCGTGATACTGAAATGAGAGTGTCGTCTAGCGATGCTTTAAGATGACAAATGAAAAGGCGAATGTGTAGATATGGTTATCAATCCTGGCACAACCAGAAGATGTCGTGAATGTTTAAATATGTTGTTTGCACTTGGCATGTTTTGAAGATTGGAATGACGAAGGCATTTTGTTCTGCTAGCTAAACACTTTGTCCTTCGTTAACCCTTTGAGCCTTATGTGTTTTCTTTCATACCCCTCCTTCGGAATTAGTTGCAAAGACTAGAAACACAAACTTGAAAGATAAGAGAAGAAAGGGAGAAAGAAAAAGAAAAGAAAAAGAAACAACAAAAAGAGAAAGGCGACCAAAAAGAAAGAAAATATAGAGAGAGAATACTAATGTGCAGTGATCTTCTTCATTTTTTGGAAGAAAAACATAACACCAAAAAACCCTTGGATCATTCTTCTTCCTAACCCGTTAACCTCTATCTCACGATCACTGCTCCTTCGTCGCTGGCCAGTCACGCCAGGAGTCCGTCTGCTTTGTCTCCGTCGTCCAAACCACCATTTCTGTCACCTTCAACCCATAATACCAACATCGACACACCACCATAACAGCCTGTCGCTCCAACCATTTGTCGACCACCCTCACACCCTCTCATTCGTTGCTGCCTCCCGTCGTCCTTCTCCTCCAGTCCGTCGCGTCCAGCAGCAAACACAAAAAAAACTGAGCTAAAAGCTCATCGAAACGGTCCCTCTTCGCACCAAATCAGCAACTCCAAAGTCGAGTTCGAAGTCGCGTGCGAGAGCTACGGTCCAAGGTTTTGTTGCTATCCATTCTCTCCAATCGAGTTTGACAATCGGAGTTCATCTTCGATGTATATTTGAGTTTCATATCTATATACATTTGAAAAGCTTCACTTCGTTGTCGAAGTGCAAAGAGGCAGTATAAGTTGTCGTTCGTTGATCCGAATCGGAGTGTCGTCCATTGTTTCCGGTCAAAGGCGTCCAGGCTACGTTTGTTGTTCGCCGCTCAAGTTTTGTCGACTTTGCTCTACTATAAATCTCACTTGGAGTTGTCTACTGGATCCAGTTTATTTGGCTTAGAGGTCCACCCACTCGTTACTACCTTTTTACTTTGCGAATTTATGATGTTTTGTCGATTTCGTGTGTTTGAAATCCTGAGCAGTAGCTTTAGTGTATTTTGATTGTTATCGTGGTCTTATCTCACAAATGCTTCCATATTCTGATAGTATAATTCTTACTAATATTAGTTGTCAAGGGGTTCTTATAGTTTGTCTTTGATTTTGTTAGTTAGGTGGGTATATACGGATGGATAGTTTAAGGTTGGATATAAGTTTGCATTTTTCCACGTGAATTTGTTACCCATAGTTCAATAGCTTCACTAATAATTTCAAAATTTAGAAAGAACAAATCATGACACTGTAGCCCTGCCTTAGGAGAGTAATTAAATCACCACGATTACTGGTATGGTTCCCGTGACGTAGTTATTGTCACGCCCCAAATCGAGGGACATGACCGGCGCCCGACCGGGTTGCCCCAATCAAGCGGACCTGGGTGCCTTTCATTCCCACGCGTTACCCCTGTGTTGATTATTAATCATAAACCAAAGATCTAACCAATTATAACTGATTTTTTTACAGTATACAAACATAACCATGTGATTGATTTACTAACAAGTTCATAATTTATATTTACAACGCCCCATACATATACATAGGCCACAATCCCACAGTTTACATGTCTACAGAGCCTCTAGGATACAAAAAGGGAAATACAATACTTGCCGGTAACAAGGCTCCGGCTATACCTTACAAAACCAAAATGAAATCTAAACAGAAGTGGCATGAACCACACAGGGCCCCGAGGAAGAAAGGGGCTCACCAAAACGGGCAGTGGAAGGAGAAGGATACTACTGCCGATGAGCTGAAGTGCCTGCTACTCATCCACCTACAATCATAACACGAATGTAGCGTCCCCGGCAAAAGGGACGTCAGTACACTTGAATTGTACTGGCATGTATGGACAAACTTTGTCCCAAGTAAACTCAAGCCATTGAATTACATTAAAACTAATCAAGCCAACCAACCATGTTTTCCACCTTTTACTCATTTCAGATAAGCCTCAACATAAGCACATTCAAGGTCAACAAATAAAACAACAACCAATCAACAACATAAATTGCAAGTAGTCAAACATAGGGGCAATCAGTGCCCCCAGGTTGCAAACTCTCCTGCTGTCTCCTTTCACAATTTCACATTAATGATTTTGTATCAATTTTCAATAGCGATTTCGATCGCTTTCCACCCTTATTGCCCCTGACCACCCTTATTACCTCGGCCACCCTTATCACCCCAACCCACACCTTATTTCACCACGTTGCGGCGCGCAACACGACCCCGCCTTACACTTGAAAACACAACAATTTCAAACAGCAGATAAGGTACTACACACAATTTCAACAAGTTCAAATAAGCAACTTACACATTGGTTCATGTTCTCAATTTCTTCTCAAGCCAATATCAAAACCAAGTTACAAGTATTCTAAAATCGAGAATGCCCACATAATCATGTTCAACAATTTACCACAATTAAGGTGTTTCAAATTCCTTCCACAATAAGCCAAATATGCCATCACAATGGTTGTTCCCAATTCTTTACCAATCTCGATTACCTTTTTATCTTTCAATTCATATTTCATACCACACCACACGTAGTTCAACATCAATCGAATGCTCAACAAGGAAATCAAAGGATTACGTACAATTTCTCAATTTGACACATGCCAAAACAATTCGCACACATTTGGGCGATTTTACAAGAATCAAAATTAGCCATACATACCTGGTGATGAGTTTTTCCTTCCGTTAACTTCCTACTTTATGCTTACCCAAGATATCCTACTCTTGCCAACATTGTTCTTGAAGACTCTTACTTCTACTCACTCCTTTTTACTAGAAATCAAGTTCAATAATCATGCATGAGTGTAAAAATTCTATTTTCAAAAGCTATTATATGCAAACCTCTCTTTACCCAATTTAAAACTGAATATCAAAGAAAATAGTTAGGGTTTTTACCTTGAAAAGATTGGGGAAGTTGAATCCTTGCCCTAGGATCCCTTGGAATTAAGTGGTTGGAACAATCTTTGAAGATGAAGAACTTCTCTCTCTAAAAACCCTCTCTTCTCTCTCTAATTTTGGTAAGATGATATGAGAAAATGAAGGGGAAAGGCGTTATATTAAAGAAGAGATCGGGTCAAAATATTACAAAATCTGGGCCGGGTTCAGTTATGCGGTGCACTATGCGACCGCAGAATCAACATGCGGTCCGCATAGTGACCGCAGAATTGCCCCAAATTTACACAGGTTCTGTTAAGGAATGCAGCCAGAATGCGGTCCGCATGCGTGATATGCGGTCGCAAAATGCACCACAGATTCATTATGCGATCGCATATCGACCGCATTTTTGACATGATTTTGGGAAGCCTTCTGGTAAGCTTTGCGGCAAGAATGCGGTCCGCATAACAGGTTTGCGGTCGCATTCTTGACCGCATATTTGACACTTTTCTGGAAAACTTTATTCTCTACATTTTTGACACTTAAATCACTACCAAGGGTCCGAACCGCGGCGAGCTTGCGAGCCGCGAAGAATTCTACGCATTCCTAACACATTATTCGGACCATGACACCACAGCTACTAGGTTTTATGCATAAAAATTTTACGGGGCCTTACATCCTCCCCCCCTTAAGATCATTCATCCTCGAATGAGGATTTGAAAATGAGTTGGCTTTGAAAGACATGCTATGCAAACTATCAAAATTTTAACTAACTCTTATATTTTAGAAAAATTTCGCCATAGTTTCCTTTGTATTATGGACATATCCACCTGTCAGAGGGCCCCCGAAACACATTACCAAATAACAATACACAAATGCAACATTTTCCACAACTGGTATACACTTTCTTACTTCAACGAATGCACACGTTCTATCACATTGTTACAATTGCACATAATGGGTTCTTACCTTGTTTAACCATCTTAATACACTATGTACACACAAACAAACCATTACCAATCTACACTTACTATTAGTTGCTTATTTAACACATAAATCTCGTTACAAAACGAAGGAAACTTTACTAATACTAAGAGAGAAACAATCTTGAACAAGATGACAGTTACTAGGAGTAGAAGGGTCACCTAATTTCTTCTAGGCTTGATCAAACAAATGGGGGTACTTTTCCTTCATCTCTTTTTCTGCTTCCCATGTGGCCTCCTCAACTTGTTGACTTCGCCACAATACTTTAACAGAGGCAACTTCCTTATTTCTTAACTTACGGACTTGCCTATTAAGAATGGCAACTGGAACTTCTTCATATGACAAATCTTCATTAACCTCTATAGCCTCGACTAGCATGATGGTGGATGGATCTCCAATCACTTTCTTCAACATGGACACATGGAATACCGGATGCACTGATGACATCTCATGAGGCAACTCTAGCCTATAAGCAACTTGACCAATCCTTTGAACGATCCGATATGGCCCGACATACCTAGGACTCAATTTCCCTTTCTTTCCGAATCGCATGACTCCCTTCATAGGAGATACCCTCAAGAACACCCAATCATCGACTTGAAACTCCAGATCCCTTCGACGAACGTCTGCATAGGACTTTTGACGACTCTGTGCTGTTTTCATTCTCTCCTGAATAACCTTGACCTTTTCCATAGCTTCGTACACCATATCCGGCCCTAGCAATTCCGCTTCACCTACCTCAAACCACCCGATTGGCGATCTACATCTTCTCCCGTACAATGCCTCAAATGGGGCCATCTGAATGCTAGCATGATAGCTATTATTGTAAGCAAATTCTATCAGTGGCAAGTGTTCATCCCAATTACCTTTAAAATCTAAGACACAAGCCCGCAACATATCTTCAAGCGTTTGAATGGTCTGCTCGGCCTGACCATCGGTCTGTGGATGGAAAGTTGTGCTGAGATTCACCTGAGTTCCCAAACCTTGCTGAAACTTCTTCCAAAAGTTAGCTGTGAACTGAGCCCCGCGATCCGAGATGATAGAAAGTGGAGTGCCATGAAGCCTTACTATCTCCTTGATGTACAATCTTGCATATTGCTCCGCAGTATCAGTGGACTTGACAGGCAGGAAGTGAGCCGATTTGGTGAGTCGATCTACTATCACCCATATTGAATCGAACTTACGCTGAGTGCGAGGTAACCCCACCACGAAATCCATATTGATCATCTCCCATTTCCACCTTGGTATTTCTATAAGCTGAGTTAATCCGCCGGGCCGTTGATGCTCGGCCTTCACTTGTTTACAGTTCGGACATTTAGCTACAAAACTTGCTACATCCCTTTTCATACCGTTCCACCAATAAATCTCCTTAAGGACATGATACATTTTCGTTGAACCAGGGTGCACAGAATACCTGGAAGTATGAGCCTCTGCCATCACTCTTTCCCGAAGCTCGTCCATATCCGGAACACATAGCCTATCTTGACACCGCAACACACCATCTTCGCTGCTGAGTACAAATGCTGAGGTCTTGTTATTCATGACTGCTTCCTTCACCCGAACCAATGCTGGATCCATGAACTGTTTTTCCTTGATTTCCGCAACCAATGATGATTCTGCTCCATTATGCACCAAAATATCCCCCTCGTCTGACGCCGAAATACGAACCCCCAAACTGGCTAATTGGTAAACCTCTCGAGCCAGGGGTCTCTGATCCACACCCAAATGAGCCAAACTACCCATGGATTTTCGACTAAGAGCGTCGGCTACCACATTTGCCTTCCCCGGATGGTACAATATGTCCATATCATAGTCCTTGAGTAGTTCTAACCACCGCCGCTGTCTCAGATTCAGCTCTTTCTGCTTGAACAAATACCGGAGGCTCTTGTGGTCTGAAAACACATCTACATGTACCCCATAAAGATAGTGTCGCCATATTTTCAAGGCAAACACAACAGCTGCAAGCTCCAAATCATGCGTCGGATAATTCTTCTCATGGTTCTTGAGTTGTCTGGAAGCATAAGCTATAACCTTTCCGTGCTGCATCAATACACATCCCAAACCGACTCTGGAGGCATCACAATAGACTACAAATCCCTCTGTGCCTTCTGGCAAGGCCAATACTGGTGCCGAGGTCAATCTTGACTTCGGTTCTTGGAAACTTTTCTCACATGCTTCGGACCACTGGAACTTAACTGCTTTCTGCGTCAATTTTAGTCAATGGGGAGGCGAGGGTTGAGAATCCCTCTACAAACCTCCGATAGTACTCTGCCAGACCCAAAAAGCTGCGAATCTCTATCGGGGTCGTGGGTCTAGGCCAATCTTTCACTGCCGCAATCTTCTGAGGATCCACCTGAATTCCCTCACTGGAAATAACATGCCCTAGAAAGGCTACGGACTCCAACCAAAACTCACATTTTGAGAACTTGGCATACAATTGATGCTGAAGAAGTGTCTGCAATGTTTCTCTGAGGTGCATGGCATGATCTTCCCTGCTTCGAGAGTAGATGAGAATATCGTCAATGAATACAATCACAAAGGAATCTAGGAATGGCTTGAAAACCCGATTCATAAGGTCCATGAAAGCCGCTGGGGCATTGGTTAGCCCAAAAGACATGACCAAAAACTCGAAGTGACCATAACGAGTTCTGAAGGCGGTTTTAGGAATATCCTGCTCCCTGATTTTTAACTGGTGGTACCCAGACCGTAAATCAATCTTTGAGAAGAACTTCGCTCCCTGCAATTGGTCAAACAGATCATCCACTCGAGGCAATGGATATTTATTCTTGATGGTGACTTTGTTGAGCTGCCGATAATCAATACACATTCGAAGTGACCCATCCTTCTTTCTGACAAAGAGAACCGGAGCACCCCATGGCGACACACTCGGTCGTATGAACCCTTTCTCTAATAAATCCCTCAACTGCTCTTTTAACTCCCTTAACTCTGCTGGCGCCATTCTGTATGGTGGAATGGATATTGGCTGAGTATCCGGCAATACATCAATCCCAAAATCAATCTCCCTATCTGGCGGAATGCCTGGAAGCTCATCCGGAAACACTTCAGGAAATTCATTCACAATCGGCACGGACTCGAGGGTAGGCACCTCCGAGGTGGTGTCTGTTACCCGAACCAGGTGATAGATACACCCCTTCTTAATCATCTTCGAAGCCTTAAGGTAGGAAATAAACCTACCCCTTGGCACTACACCATTTCCTCTCCATTCAATAACTGGCTCGTTAGGGAACTCGAGCCTCATAACTCTCGTCCGACAGTCAAGTTTGGCAAAGCATGAGTAGAGCCAATCCATCCCCACAATTACATCAAAATCAACCATCCCAAGCTCAATAAGATCGGCTGTGGTAACACGACCACTCACCGTGACAACACAATTTCTATAGACTCGTGAGACTGAAATAGAATCACCAACCGGAGTCGACACAGAGAACGGCTCATGAAGCTGTTTGGGTTCTATCCCAAAACTTGAAGCAATGAATGGAGTAACATAAGACAAGGAGGACCCTGGATCAATAAGGGCATAGCAATCAATAGTCCGAACAGACAGGATACCTGTAACAACATCTAGAGAAGCCTCGGCATTCTGGCGGCCACTCAATGCATAGAATCGGCTAGGTCCACCCCTAGCATGGGCTCCACCCCTAGCTGCACCACGGCCTGCTGATGCTGGAGAACGCGCTGATGATGTAGCAGCTGAAGAACCGGATGACTGAGCAGATCCCCTGCCTATACCCTGACGGGGTGCACGACAGTCTCGCTGAATGTGACCTCTCACCCCGCACCCGAAGCACACCGGAAGGTCAAGGTAGCATGTCTCTGTATGAAATCTCCCACACTTGGGGCATGTAGGTCTCCCCTGCTGCTGGGATCTCACCCCAGGACGACCAGACTGACGAGACCTCCTGCTGTCTGAACCAGGTCTCGAGTAACTGCCCTGCTGATGACTGTGCACGGATGGCGGTGCACTCGCGGAGGACCGAGCATATGACTGGGATGGCCCTGATGACCCTTTCCCTGGAAGTGATCTCCCTGAATGACCCATTGACCGGGCCCTGCTGCTACTTTCTCTTTCTGCACGAATCTTCAATTTCCTGGCCTCTGTGGCCTGAGCAAATCCCACAATCCTCCCATAGTTCATATCTGAGTGCAAAGCTGCTGTGGCGGCCTCATTCACTACCAAAGGGCTAAGGCCCTGAACAAACCGTCGAACCCGGCATCCATGGTCGACACTAAATGAGGAGCGTACTTGGACAACCTTACGAACTCCATGTGATACTCCCAAACACTCATACTGCCCTGTTTGAGGACCTCAAACTCCGTGGCACGGGCTGCCATCACCTCGGCAGGCAAGAAGTGGTCCATAAATGCATCTACAAACTCATCCCATCTGGCCGGAGGGATACCTTCTTCACGGGAATCCTCCCACATTTCGAACCATGAACGTGCCGCTCCCTTCAGCCTGTAAGAGGCCAACTCTACCCCCTCTATATCTGTAGCCTTCATCACTCTGAGGGTCTTGTATATTTCATCAAGGAAATCCTGTGGGTCAGCCTCTGGATCGGTACCTGAGAATTCTGGAGGGGTCAACCGCAAGAACTGATGGACTCTGGAGCCGGAGGAATCTCCCTGTCCGCTGGAGGATGTAGGGGCATCATGGGATCTCTGGGCCAGGGCGGCCACTTACTGTGTTAACATATGAATGGCTCCCCTAAGATCTTCATTAGAGATACTAGAGCCCGAAGCAGGAACTGTATCTGAGTCAGGAACACTGGCAGGAGGAATGGTGGCATCCTCTGCCGCAGCTGGAACAGGGACACTTGGGTTTTGAACAGATGGGCCAGGCAAATTCGGAACTGGTGGGTCATTCTCTCCCACGGCATCGGGTACATGATTAACAGCCGCACTTGGGCCGGCATTGGCCCTAAGGCCGAGTCTAGCCTTCTTCTTAGGTGCCATATTCTGAAAATTTGGGAACAAGGCACGAATTAGACACGGATATTTCCACATTGCACTTTACCGCACGATATAGATTAACAAAGAAATAGGTAAATTCCTAAATGCCCGTGTAGCCCCCTACTTATATGATGTGGTCGACAACACACCTATAAGAAGGGCACTACTAGACACGGCTCCGAGACATCCTAGGACACTTTAAAAACCATAGGCTCTGATACCAAGTTTGTCACGCCCCAAATCGAGGGACATGACCGGCGCCCGACCGGGTTGCCCCAATCAAGCGGATCTGGGTGCCTTTCATTCCCACGCGTTACCCCTGTGTTGATTATTAATCATAAACCAAAGATCTAACCAATTATAACTGATTTTTTTACAGTATACAAACATAACCATGTGATTGATTTACTAACAAGTTCATAATTTATATTTACAACGCCCCATACATATACATAGGCCACAATCCCACAGTTTACATGTCTACGAAGCCTCTAGGATACAAAAAGGGAAATACAATACTTGCCGGTAACAAGGCTCCGGCTATACCTTACAAAACCAAAATGAAATCTAAACCGAAGTGGCATGAACCACACAAGGCCCCGAGGAAGAAAGGGGCTCACCAAAAACGGGCAATGGAGGATGAAGGATACTACTGCCGATGTGCTGAAGTGCCTGCTACAGATCCACCTACAATCATAACACGAATGTAGCGTCCCCGGCAAAAGGGACGTCAGTACACTTAAATTGTCTGGTATGTATGGACAAACTTTGTCCCAAGTAAACTCAAGCCATTAAATTACATTAAAACTAATCAAGCCAACCAACCATGTTTTCCACCTTTTACTCATTTCAGATAAGCCTCAACATAAGCACATTCAAGGTCAACAAATAAAACAACAACCAATCAACAACATAAATTGCAAGTAGTCAAACATAGGGGCAATCAGTGCCCCCCAGGTTGCAAACTCTCCTGCTGTCTCCGTTCACAATTTCACATTAATGATTTTGTATCAATTTTCAATAGCGATTTCGATCGCTTTCCACCCTTATTGCCCCTGACCACCCTTATTACCTCGGCCACCCTTATCATCCTAACCCACACCTTATTTCCCCACGTTGCGGCGCGCAACACGACCCCGCCTTACAGTTGAAAACACAACAATTTCAAACAGCAGATAAGATACTACACACAATTTCAACAAGTTCAAATAAGCAACTTACGCATTGGTTCATGTTCTTAATTACTTCTCAAGCCAATATCAAAACCAAGTTACAAGTATTCCAAAATCAGGAATGCCCACATAATCATGTTCAACAATTTACCACAATTAAGGTGTTTCAAATTCCTTCCACAATAAGCCAAATATGCCATCACAATGGTTGTTCCCAATTCTTTACCAATCTTGATTACCTTTTTATCTTTCAATTCATATTTCATACCACACCACACGTAGTTCAACATCAATCGAATGCTCAACAAGGAAATCAAAGGATTACGTACAATTTCTCAATTTGACACATGCCAAAACAATTCGAACACATTTGGGCGATTTTACAAGAATCAAAATTAGCCATACATACCTGGTGATGAGTTTTTCCTTCCGTTAACTTCCTACTTTATGCTTACCCAAGATATCCTACTCTTGCCAACCTTGTTCTTGAAGACTCTTACTTCTACTCACTCCTTTTACTAGAAATCAAGTTCAATAATCATGCATGAGTGTAAAAATTCTATTTTCAAAAGCTATTATATGCAAACCTCTCTTTACCCAATTTAAAACTGAATATCAAAGAAAATAGTTAGGGTTTTTACCTTGAAAAGATTGGGGAAGTTGAATCCTTGCCCTAGGATCCCTTGGAATTAAGTGGTTGGAACAATCTTTGAAGATGAAGAACTTCTCTCTCTAAAAACCCTCTCTTCTCTCTCTAATTTTGGTAAGATGATATGAGAAAATGAAGGGGAAAGGCGTTATATTAAAGAAGAGATCAGGTCAAAATGTTACAAAATCTGGGCCGGGGTCAGTTATGCGGTGCACTATGCGACCGCAGAATCAACATGCGGTCCGCATAGTGACCGCAGAATTGCCCCAAATTTACACAGGTTCTGTTAAGGAATGCGGCCAGAATGCGGTCCGCATGCATGATATGCGGTCGCAAAATGCACCGCAGATTCATTATGCGATCGCATATCGACCGCATTTTTGACATGATTTTGGGAAGCCTTCTGGTAAGCTTTGCGGCAAGAATGCGGTCCGCATAACAGGTTTGCGGTCGCATTCTTGACCGCATATTTGACACTTTTCTGGAAAACTTTATTCTCTACATTTTTGACACTTAAATCACTACCAAGCTACTACAGCTACTAGGTTTTATGCACAAAAATTTTACGGGGCCTTACAGTTATGATACTTAATTTCAAATTAGTTTTAAATATGAATATTTGTAATTTGCTTTAGTTGAGTACAATCCTGTGAAATTAGAACCGAGCATTTAGCAAATTTCATGGCCCTCGCCCCTCGCAAAGTCCAAACGTGTAGTTGCTTTAGGCGCGTGTTTAATAAATTTACCTTCTTAAATTCAGGTGCACATTTATGTGACCCAAACCCAAATCTCAACGGAGTCAAAATATGTTTACAACTACGGGTGCACTGGTGCGACATGGTTCGAGACGCATTTTCACGACGTTGCAATTCTTATTAAAATAAAACTAAAAGTGGTTTACGAATAAAAGGCACATAAGCTAGCATATATTAAAATCAGATAATATCCAAATATAACAGTTGAGAGACTGTGCTAGAACCACGGAACTCGGGAATGCCTAACACCTTCTCCCGGGTTAACAGAATTATTTATCCAGATTTCTGGTGCGGACTGTAATACAGAGTCAATCTTTTCCTCGATTCGGGATTCAACCGGTGACTTGGGACACCATAAATCTCCCAAGTGGTGACTCTGAATCTTTAATAATAATCCCGTTTCGATTGTCCTTTAATTGGAAAAACTCCCTTTGCCATATCCCTTCACGGGGTGTAGTAGCGAAAAAGGAGGTGCGACAATATGTAATCAGTATCTGGAGGATTTGGATTATTTTATGTCGTCTAATAAACTTACAAAGTTATTGTGTAAGTGTGGAATTTTCTTACTCTTATTAGGAGCTTATCTTGTGTAGTCCTAACAATGAAAGTCTTCCTAGTTTGAGAATGAATGTGAAAAAGTGTTCCTGCTGATAGGTGGTCAAGGTTTTCTGAACTCCTACTACGTTGGGTTTGCTAATGCGCGTGTTTATGAGCCAAATCAGCCTTCAGATGTTGGCCTTTACATGCTTGCTAACAAGGTTTGTGTTAGGATCAAGGAACTGCCTCTTTTGAATACTTTTTTTAATTACATTTATTTATTAATTTTGGGAAGTTTTTGTGGGGAAGAGGGTGGGGGTGGGCTGGGTTGTGTGCTTTGGCTTTTTAATTATTCGGATCTGGAAGCAATGACTTCAAATGGAATTTCTATTTGCACAGAATACATTGATTTACACGAGAACTGTCATATACTGCAGCAGTCATTGAAAAATTACAATGTGTGATGTTTCGAGCTTTGCATTATTCTGTGGGCTTACTGTGGTTGTGCGAGAAAATTATCCTGAAGAGGCTACAATATTGTGGGCTTATTGTGATTGTGTCAATCATGCTTCATTCATTGGAAGCTACTGTAGTTTTTGTTTGCTTAATTTCATTCTACCAAGTATGAACAATTTGGCAGTCTTAGTGATTCACATAGCCATATTCTATACAAAAAAGAACCACACCAAGAAATTATATGAAGAAGTTACACATAGAATCGAAATTCGGATGGCTGAAATGGAGAAGTGCTATGTCATAGAGAGATGCCTACAAAAGTGAACACTAAAGTCCAATACATTCATAAGATGAGTCTCACAGAAATGCTGATGCTAAGATGGATGTGTGGTCGTAGAAGACTAAACAAGATTATAAATGACCATATCCGCGAGAAGGTTCAAGTAGCTCGCATCGTGGATGAAATGAGAGAAGGTCCTTGAGATGGTATGGCATGTCCTATGTTGTCCGGCAGATACACCGGTCCGTGTATGAGAAACCATGATGAGTAAAGGGTTAAAACGGGATGAGGTAGACCTAAAATAACTTGGGGGGAGGTTGGATCGAAGGACCTACAATTTCTTAGGACTCATGTAGACTTTGCGAAAGATAGGGCACAATAAAAGAAAAAGATCTATATAGGAGGTATCTATTAGTTGAGAAGATGTTTTAGTCATGTTAGCACTATTACATTACTTTCTATACTTTTCTAGGAGTTATTTAGACTAGTAAAAAATATAAAGAACTTCTAGTACTTTTTATGTTTGTTTTTATTTTATCAACAAACATGACTAAATGGAACAATAGCCATTTAGGGAAATGTTATTTGATAAGCGGGTGGTGCGAATAGAAATCAGTCTAGGAAAAGAGTCTTGCATGGCAAGAACTGGTAACAGGTACATGAGAAAATTTCATTTTTGATGGAAAAGGTAAACTTTAGAATGCATATGTTTAGAGCAGAAACATTTTAGACGCAAGAGCTTGATTTTCTTTAAATGCGTTTTGACTTTTCCTTGCTTGCACCAACCCTTTTTTTCTTTTATATATTTGTAGTGGATGGTAGATGAGAAAGAACTCCGAGTTATTCATTACACGTTGGGACCACTTAAACCATGGGATTGGTGGACATCTTGGCTGTTAAAACCTGTTGACGTGTGGCAGGTACTTTTCTTCTTCCGTGTACTCTAGTCATTGTCCACAACTGTTGCAAGTCATTTTAGATTCGATATTGTGGTCTTCTTACTCCATTTGTATCCTAAATTTTACTTCCCTTATAACATGGTCGATAGCACATTTTCCTTGCTCAACATAAATGCCATTTTATGCATTTTGCTGTTTGCGGCTTGAAGCTGAGTTTGCGTGCTCTATGTTGGTGTGTAAGAGAGGATTTTGTTTAACTTACAACAATTGTCGTATGTTTGCTCATGCTGCAGAATGTTAGGGTACGTCTTCAAGAATCACGACCTGGAACTGGAGGGGGCAAAAATCCTAGAGATGAACTTCTTGTCAAGATTTTGTTTCTGTTTCCGTTACTTCTGATAGTATTTTGCTACTATCAATCTTTTCTAAAGGTCAGAAATTTAAAATGATGTCATTACGTAGTTGTCAGCATTTTAAGTATCTGTATATTGAAAAAAGATTTCTGTCTGCAGACCCGATCATTGTGGGACCATGTTAGACAGCTATACTACAAGGTCAGAGCTAGAGGTGTCCTACCTTATTCTTCCATTCCTTCATCCACCATTGTTTCCCCTCAGCAGGTATCTCTGCTCCTTCTTATCGGTTGTAAAATTGTGACATCCTGATTTTTTTGCTCTTTCCCTTTCACTAATCTGTACGAGATTGGCAAAATAGTGAATTGCCTCTCATATCTTGCAGAATGGCTTTCTGTTATATATCAAGCATGACATATTTTGCTTGTGAAGTTTTTACTCATATTGCTAATGTTTTCTCAATTTATAATAAACTTACATTGCTTGTTCTCCGATGATAATGAAACAAGTTCACAAATTGTATGCAGCCGAAGGTGCCTGCTTTTCTGGGTGGAATATCTGTATGTGTCTGTTTTGATGCTGTTCTGGTGTCCCTTGGGCTTTCACTTGTAATTATCCCACGCCAAGTAATGCCATGGACTGGTCTCCTCCTAATGTATGAGTGGACATTTACACTTGTCTTCCTCTTGTTTGGAAGTTATTTGCACTTAATTTATCAATGGGGTAAGGCTGTGGCGAATCGTGCTGGACAATTTCAGGCTCATCTTGCATCTTTGGACCATGTGTCTGGAAAAGGTTGGTTGACATAAGTAGTTTTCATTTTACTTAATTTAAGGTGCATTGTTTTCATTGTTCTTGGTGTTTTGTTGCCCTGTAGTTCATCAGCCACAACAATCATGTTGTGACATTGCTGCGTGCTACTATGGTTTAGGGATGGCATCTCTTGCAATTTTAGCCCCTGCATTGCCTAGTATTTTCGGAATCACTGCTTTGTTTTTGAGGTACTTTTAATATAATTTCTTCTGCATTTCAAGTTATTTGTTATAGTTGTGTGTGTATATAATTATGTATTAATGGCTGTATTTGACACAGTGCTATTTGGCGTTTACTTGCGTTGGGTAATTATTTGTCAACAAATGTGAATCTGTTCACTGAGTAGTTGCCTGAAGTTATAAGTTTGAATTTAGTATTCATATATGACATGCTGAAGTCCATTCCGACATCATCAGTTTAAATGTACTTAATATGAAAAGGAACAAAATCTTTTGGCTGAATGCATTAATGGCCCCCAAACTTGCCAACAATTTTCATTTTGACACTTTAACAGAAGGTGTGACGTATTAATACCTGATCTATACTCAATATAAAACACTTAAAACTTATTAAAGTCAAATTCCAATGAATTACCATGTAGTAATTGACAAAGGAGCCTCCCGTTTTTATAAATCTTGCAACAACAAATGCCATATCCTCTGCAGGACGGTATGGAACTGGACCTCCAAATTCAGTAAACCTGCCAAGATTATCAAAACAGAATTGTCCAGCCATTAACTCTAGCAAAGATGTAGAATAAGATATTATTCACCTATTACTTATGAGAGATGTATATGAAATTTACCAGGCTCTCCAGGCTTCAGTCCACATCTTGGGTTTATTAGCCTTATTTGGTGAGAAGTAGTCACAGTAGAAACCATTGCAAGTATTAATCTGACAAGGGCAAAAAGATATACTAACGTAAATTATCATAGTAATTTTATTTTATTTAAAAAACAGAAGATATGCCAATACAAGTTATTTTACTGGATGTTTTAAAGTATTGGTAAAGTTAGATATCAGAAACAGCGCAAGTACAGTACAAGTAGGTGATTACAAGAGTCAAAGGCAACTGAATAGTTTATGAAGAGACATGAAAACGGAAAGGAGTTGGGATGAAAGCCACCCCATGTGCAGGAGTTAAAGTATTCTATTTAATTCACGAGGGCATGAGAATTTTGAGAGAAGTTTCACATATTGTTTCCTGCAATATTAAATTTTGAATGTGATGTGTTGTCTCGGATGCAAGTGTGCAATGGTGCATGCTTGTTTGTTTTGCAATATATTTTGGTCTCTACTTTGGAGTGCTGGTTTATTGACTTTTACAACTTTGTCTTACTTATTGAGTTGCATTAGAACTTAGTTATATGATACTTCTCTCAAAGGAAGTGTATAAAAGGCATTTTTCTTTGAGATAATACATAAATTACCCATCAAATTTGTCCGGAAAAATAATTTTACGGGCGGTAGTACCTTCACTCTCCCTTTTTCTTTTAATTCTTCAGTTTTTAATAAAATATTTTGTTTTTTTTTTAAATTGAAAAAATATTTTCAACAAATTATTTTCGCTTTTGAAAAAAAAATCTTCACTTTTTCAAAGATTTTTTTTTTTTGTAAAAACGGAAAAAACAAACTTGTAAAAACTAATATTTTTATTTGTTGTAAAAACAGAAAAAAATTATTTTTAACTAAATATCTTTGTTTTTTAAAAACTGAGAAAATTATTTTCAACCGAATATTTTCGTTTTTGAAAAATATTATTTTTATTTTTTCAGTTTTTTAAAAGAATTTTATTTTGTAAGAACTGGAGAAACAAATTTGTGAAAACTATTTTTTTTTGTAAAAATAGAAAAAAATTATTTTTAACAAAATATCTTTGTTTTTTAAAAACTGAAAAATTATTTTCAACAAAAGATTTTCGTTTTTGAAAAATATTAATTGTATTTTTTCTGTTTTTTAAAAGAATTTTATTTTGTAAAAACTAGAAAAACTAATTTTTTTGTTTGTAAAAACAGAAGAAAACAAAAATCTTTTTTAACAAAATATCTTTGTTTTTTAAAAACTGAAAAGATTATTTTCAACAAAATATATTTGTTTTTGAAAAATATTATTTTTATATTTTCAGTTTTTTAAAAGAGTTTTATTTTGTAAAAACTGGAAAAATAAATTTGTAAAAACTATTTTTTTTTTGTAAAAATAGAAAAAATATCGTTTTAAGTAGATATTGACACGTGGACGTGTACTACACCACAAAAGTGACTAAGTGTCACCAATGGGGTATTAAATTCACCGCAAACAAGAATATGGGGGACATAGGTCGCCCGTAAAGTTAAGGTGTGTAAATAATTTTTTCGGACAAGTTTGATGGGTAATTTTTATATTATCGCTTTTCCTTTTGATAAATGATGATAAGCAGACTTATTTGCACGCTCATCGACTATTTGAACCCTGATTTTTCATAACTATCATCAAACTACCTCTCACTATTCGCATGTATAGGTAACATGATTATCATCAAACTTCCTATCCACTTGGGTTTATAACCCGATTGGCTTTTACTTGCTTGTATTTGGACCGTGACTTTTCATAACTTTCAATTTATTTCATTGACTGCTAGGTCACCTTACTAATGCTTAGGGCGCATAGTTGCCTAACAATTGAGCCATATTACATTTTACTCGCTTCATCTTGTTTTCTGGTTACACCAACACCTTATGACAGCACGCAGTTATTGTTTTGTTACTTGTTGCTCTATTTGGAAACACATCGTCATTGACTGCTAGTTCACCTTCAACGTCATTGGGAACCAACTCTTGATTTGTGATTCTCATTGTTAATGTAGATAAATGTTGCGTACATTAAAAGAGAGAGGCTATTCTTTTTTCTGACTTACTAGACAGTTTATATAAAAGAATGATTCAGTGTAAGTGAGAATTATTTTCTGACCACTTGAATCGATGACAAATTGGAGCATTACTCCATTTATTTTTATGTCGTCTGTGAAGTCCACTCTGTCCACCCTTCATGCCTATGCTATTGAATCGTTGACAAATGTTGAGTTAACATATGTACAACACAGACATGATTTATCCATTCGACAAACTGTAAAATTCAACAAGACAGGTGAATGAAGACAGTACCAAGTTTTGCAGCAAAACTTGTGAGAAATTGAAACAAGCGTGATTTGTCCATTCAACAAAACTTGTGAACAACTTAACAAGAACAAATGTTCTACTTCACTGCAATTGCAACTTATAAGTTCATAAGTCATCAGTTGAGAGAGTTGCCCTAGCAATCTGAGAACTGATACTACTTACCTTCTCAGTTACTAAGCAAAACAATAAAATTCAGACTCAATTGGCATTGGCATTTTAAAACGCGAAGAAGATAAGCATGTACCATAGTTATCACCTATAATGGCTCGGGAGGCCAGTTAAGACTCGATAGTACAGATCTTTCGTATATGGTTGCTTCTTTAATTCTGTGTTTAATTGCTTAATTGTTTGGCCAGCAGTTAAGTCTTATTTACTATATATGATATGCTTGGAAAAGCCATGTCTAGATTAGAGAAGAATTAAAGAGAGCAAGATCTTAACCCTCAATGGGAGCGAATTTGTGGTTAGGATAGGAATATACCTAATCACATTGCTTAATTAAATGTCGTGATTTTACTGCATTTTTAATAGATTTATTTCATAGGAATATAGACGTTGATCTATTAAAAATAGGTGATTAGTACTTCGGGAGTAGGCTATGAGAGCATTTGTCAACTAATTAACAACCATGAGTGAATTGTATGAAGGAGATAGTTAGTTAAAACACATTACAATTGGTGAAAGAATCACAACCATGGAATATTTGTCTCAATTGATTACACACAACAATCAACTTGATACTTGATAATTTAGTTGTTATTTAACAGTATAATTAGCATAATTAAATATCTTGAATTCGAATTTGGCTTGACGAAATAACAATATTGGCGCATTAGTGGGTAGTTGATATAAGTTTCTGTGGGTTCGACACTCGACTTATCACTTTATTACTTATACGACCACGTATACTTGTGTGTGCGTTTGGGAGTAACATTGACAAAGTGGAATCTCATGATGAAGAAGGGCCTAAAATTTTGTCCAGTTGTGCACAGCAAGTGCAGGGTGAAGAGTTTGTTATGCTGTTTTGGCAGCAGAAATATCTTCACAATTTGACTGAACAAGCTCTAATTAAGGAAAAAAGCCATTGAATATATTGAATCGTATGCGTGAGAAAGCTCCATCGTTATTGGCTGAAGAACTGATTGGTAATGAGAAAGTTGAACAAATGTGTCAGGGTCAATTAGCCATCTATTCATTTCCTGGTCATTCATCTGTACCAATATCCACTTGTAACGATGTTGAGGAGGTCTTGAGGCTTCCCTGTCAGGTAGCAACAATAGTGCCCGAGCCCCGAAGGAATTAAAGAGCTCAGAGACATAGTAGATCTATTATAAGTTGGAATGGAATGAGAATTCAACAATGCCTTTCGATCCTTTCGTTATAAATTAATGATGGTACAATGTATAGCCTTTTGGAAAATGTCTCTATGTAGCCTAGAGTTAGTTTTTTTTTTTGATTGTTAGGTTAATCTATTGGCTTCTGATAAGATTCACCCTTGTTTCAAAGTAGTTAAAGTTATTAATATTGTCATATTGAACAATTGAAAATGAAATTTAATTTTTTCCTAGCGTTATAGTCCGTTACAAGACTTAAGTTGTGCGATTATTAATTGATGGAAAAATAACATACAATCAATATAAGTTGTTTGGATAATGTTCTTTGAACATTTTAGTTTTCCACCACTCATGGTTAGAAAGGACTTGAATTAAATGGACTAAGCTGGGTGTTTTTTTTTATATTACTACTATTTATAAGCAGGAGTTAGGGAATTTGGTCGTCCTGCTTGCTTGCTGGCACAACAATTTTATTGGCTGATGAGAAGGTGCAATAATTACAATTCCAAGTGCTGCCTTCTCTTTCGGTGCACACCGATTCACACAAAATACACGAGATACTTTGTATTTTCTCATTGCTTGCCAAAATCTTTTTTCTATAATTGGTAGGTCACTCGGTTATTCAAATAAATCGGGTTTTTCATGATTTTTCCATGTTATAATTTCAGTACCAATTCAGTGAAGGCTTTAGTTATAGCATTTAAAGTCTTTAATTAATTCTTTCTTGCTTTCATTTTTTTATATATTCTACATGAACTTTTTTGGCTGGGCGTAAATTAAGGGTGTACATGGACCGAGTTGGTTCGGTTTTTATCAAAACTAAACCAAATCAATTATATCGGTTTGGATTGGTTCGATTTTATCGGGTTTTTTTGATTTTCGGATTTTTTTGTTACATAAATATTATTTCAATCTTACATTATTAAAATTATAGATAAAGTTTTGATAAGTGAATATATACTTAATAAATATGAAACAAATTGACAAATATATGATCTATTAAAATATTCTAATGGGAACTTTTTTTTAGTAACACATAATAGTTATTTTCTTAGTTGTCTAACAATAATTTATCGTTAATTTACGCTTTCAAGGTTAATATATGAGAGGATCCCAAATATTTTTATATTTTCTAAAAAATATCACTACAAAGTCTTAAAAATATAAATAAAATTTAAATATATTTATATGTCGGTTTGGTTTGAATTTTTTTACTCAATACCAAACCAAGTCAAACCAAACCTAATCGGATTTTTAATCGGTTTGGTTTGGTTTTTCAGGTTGGTGCGGTTTTTCGGTTAGATTTAAACACCCCTAGCATAAATCAAAATAGTACAAAAATAAAGTACCTAAAAAGGATTAGAAAAATAGGAATTGGACAACTATATTAGACACAAGATTAATAATATCTGCAGTTTCATGTTCCCCTTCTACGAGGGTTCTAATAGCGGAGTAATGTATATGCTGTCAAATTCAAGATATTGTGACGTCTAACTATCACGTAGTTAATTGGAGAGCATATTTAAATATGTCAATTTCATATGCTCTTTAAGAATCCTTACACAAGAATGCTTCTAGAAATCTGGAAGAATCCTCAAGCTTGCTTAGGCCGTTCACAGCAAACTTGTCTCCCAGTGTGAGGTACCCTTTTAGATAGCGTTCTTGTATTGTAGTCCTCTCTTGTTTTTACATCCTTCCTTTAGTATCTTCCTATCCCTGCCCCTCCTCCTCTAGATGGTGCAGGAAAGTTAAGAGCATGATCTATTGGAGACTTCTAAGTAATAAACTTTGTTTCCTTACGATGCAAACTAAGTTAAGAGCATGATCTACTGGCATATGTATGTAAACAACCAAAGAGGTCAATTCAATAGGTCAATTCGATGACGTGGTTGTATGGGTTTCAAATCATGTTAATGGGAGTATGGTCACTGGAAAATCTGTTCAAAGAGGTCAATTCAATAGTCATTGGTGGTGTAATCAATTTACATGGTTTGCTCACATACAGGCTACAAAGTAGGGACTAACACAAGTCTTGAGTCAGATTATATCACCGGTTGAGACATCACACATTTCAAAAGATCCTATTTAAAAGTTGCTGACTATGTGAGAATTATTTGGCATGTCTTTTGTCAAAGTAGTGTCATCACCTAAAGTTACTATTGCTAGCAATGATATGGTCTTGTATTCCTCCGGTATAGTCAAGGAAAGGGTACATATAGAAGACGCATGTATAATTTCGTCATGGATTGGAGGACGAGATATGTTCTTCTGGATGGAGGATAAGCTATTAAACTCTGGAAAGTTTTTAGGTGTTTCTTTTGAAGGGAAGGAAGATAGGGTGTTAGAACTGTAGAGGGAGATCGAGTATCAGTATTTTTATGATGGTGTAGGGACGGTCTTGGGTCAAGGTATAAACAAGATAATTTAGGGAATGTATGTGTGCCGGAGAAGGGCCCGGGTATGTGACAGGGAGGAAGGGAGATTGACTGGGAGGGGGGGGGAAGGCGATATTGTTACTTATGAAAGATAAGATTCTTTCATGGAATTTAAGGAGGATGAATGACCTAGGGTCATCAACTATTTCAACGGTGTAGAACTTTATTATATTTGCTTACTCTAGGACAAATTACCAACAGCCTTGGAAAAACATTTATGAATAGAATTCACCAAATCTAAGAATGACAAGATATGAACTATAAATCTCCTTTCTTTCCGTTATATGTGGTTCATGTATGCTCTCAGATGTTCTCCCAGCATTTTTATCTAAATGTTGTTGGAGATTTTTATCCTGTCCTGCTGTTATCCTCATGGATCCATAAAGTGCTTTTGTAACGACCCGACTTATCGTTACGGGAGTTATCGCCCCGTTTTCTTTATTTAACACTTCAATATGCTTATTTACATGTGTTTGGAAAGTTAGAAGCAAATCGGAAGGAATTTAGATAGAAATGAGGTCATATACCTCTTTATGAAAAGGATAGTTTGGAAAAGTCAACCGAATATTGACCGGTGAGTGAGATAGCTCGGAATTTAATTTTGATGATTCGAATAGTTTCGGGGGATCATTTATGACTTAGGAGAGCAATCGGAATCGAATTCGGAGGTCCGGTGTAGTTTTAGGCTTGAATTGGCTAAGGTTGAATTTTGGCGAAATCCGAACGGTAAGTGAGATTTTGATCTGGGGGTCGGAATGGAATTCCGATAATTTCTGTAGCTTCGTTACGTGATTTTGGATATGTCTGCAAATTTTCAAGTCATTCGGACGTCGTTTGGTCGGGTTTTGGATTGAATGTTAGTTTCGGAAGTTTTGAAGAAACTTAGGCTTGAATCCGTGTGAAAATGGTGATTTTGATGTTTAGGATGGTGTTTTTATGATTGGAACAAGTTTGTATAATGTTTTGAAGTATGTTGGTGGTTTTCGTTGGGGTCCCGGGGGCCTCGGGATGAATTCGGACGATCATCCGGGCATTTGGAACTTAGAGAAAATTGCAGGTTGGTGCAGCAGTAGGCATTAAGCCTTCGCGTTCGCGTGGCCGAGGTCGTGTTCGCGAAGGTAGGGCTGGCTAAGGTATCGCATTCGCGATCAGGCTGTCGCGTTCGCGTAGGCAAAATTGGATGAAGCTTCGCGTTCGCGTCCATGGAGGTCGCGTTCGCGTAGGAGGAAAATGTTGGGCATCGCGTTCGCGTGAAGGGGAGACGCGTTCGCGTAGAATAAATGTAGGCCACTGGGAAGTTGTTCTTCACGAACGCGTGGGAGGCGTCGCGTTCGCGAAGATTAAGCTGGAGTTGGGCATCGCGAACGCGTGGGAGGTCACGCGAATGCGTAGTGTAAAATGGTCTGGTAGTGAATTAAATTCCAGAACAGACCAGTCACGGGTTCATTCACCAAAAACACAAATTTTGAGCCCTAGAGAGAGAAATTCACAGCAAAACGTTGGGAATTCATCGAGTATTCATCGGAGGTAAGTTTCTTGACTCAAAAATGCAATTTATGGTAGAATTATCATCGATCTCCATGAATTTGGGTAGAAACTATGAAGAATTATGGCCTAGGTATTAAAAACGAAAAGTTGACTTTTGAAAGGCCATTCGAACTCCGATTTCGATAATTTTTATATGCACGGACTCGTGGCGAGACGAGGATCGCGTTGGTACTAATTTCAGAATTTTTTGAGCAGCGGACCTGGGGCCGGGTTTTACCAACTTAGTGCAATTTTGCGTACTTCGTATAAATTGAATTGGGTTATGTTTCTTTGACTCGTAATTGACATAATTGTTGTGGTTTGACTAGATTCTACGCGCGAGGCAGCGAATTCCAAAGGAAAAGGCATTGCGGACGAGTCTATGACTGGCTAGAGGTGAGTAGTTTGTGTATATGGTAGCCTGAGGGTTCGAAACCCCGGCTTAGCACATTGTGACGCTTGTAGGGCGTGGCTCGCACCCCGTGGCAGGTGCGGGATTGATTGTGACCGGGGATTGAGACTTAGTCCATCCCAGATGTTAATAATATGTTATACGCGGTTGAAACGCACATTGTGTTTGATATAATTGTGGGCTGTAAGCCGTGTTTGGGGCCTTGTGCCGACCTGTAGTATCCCTAGGGGATAGTTATATATGTGATAGCTATAATTGCTTAATCACTGATCTCAATCCTGGTTTGAAATCACCGTATTGAAATGCTAAGTCACCTGTTTTGCAAAAATTAAATAAAAGTTAAAGTATTTTCATAATTTATGAACTGGAACCTGGAAATAAATAATTTGAGTTGTTGTATGACTTATATGCTTGTTGTGGACTGAGGATGAATCGGGCTGCACGCCGCAGCGGTTGATATGTGGATCAGGCTGCACGCCGCATCGGTATTGAGCTTGGGCTGTAGGAGCCCCTCTGGAGTTTGTACACACCCCTAGTGAGCGACGTCGACGTTAAATGGATCGGGCTGCACGCCGCATCAGTACTATTGTTGCTAGTTTGTAAGAGGATCGGACTGTAGTTTAGCTTCATTTTGTGGTATTCTGTGGATTTCTTGCTTTCAGCTACTTGTATATATTTATTACTCACTGAGTACTTAGTACTCACCCCTACTCCCTACACCGTTGTATGCAGATTCAGGTACTTAGGAGTAGTAGACGAGCATTCCAGCTTGTACAGAGTCATATCGAGTTGCTGAGGTAGCTACCGACGTTCGCAGAACCTAGCTTCTCATCTCTTTCCAGTTATTACTTAATGTTCAGATTGAGTATTTTATACAGTATTCTCTATCACTGTTCGGTTTTGTTTAGAGGCTCTAGACTTGTGACTCCAGATCTTTGGGAGTGTTAGTTGTTTTCGCACTTCTCAATATTTTATTCGTATTATTATTATTGGAGTTTCTATGACTCATATATTCTTCTTGAGTTGTCCATTTGGGACTGATATTATTTGTGAAAAACGTTTGTTGGTCTGGCTGGCCTAGCTTGATTGTTGGGCGCCATCACGACCGAATTTGGGTCGTGACAGCTTTATTGCAATTTGGTGCTTTACAAAGCATGTCTCAATGTCTTAGTTTATTTTTTTGGCCTCACCAAATATTAGAATGCCGATCTGAATTTTTAACAATTTAAGTAGCTGAAAATCATATAGGTTTAGGGTTGACTAATGAATTTATTTATTTCAATTTGCTTATTATTTACAGTTTAGAATGTTATTGAAATTTTTATAAATTCCAAACCTATAACAATTTCACTCTTTACGTAGTCCCTTTATTACAGATTTATTAAATAAAATTTCGTTAGCAAGAAATAACGAGGAAGGATAGACTTTGGTCATACCCATTAATGCACAAAAATCTATGAAGTGTAGATTTTGATGTAAAGTTAATATGTATACAATGTATTATCAAAGCGCAAGACAAAAATTACTTTGAGTAGTTAAACAAAGGACTTGAAATTAATATTACAATTAAATGTATACTATACGAGAATAACCAAACACAATCATAAATCGTCTATTGACCACTCATCTTATACTACTTCAATAGAAAGATCTATTGAATCATCAAAAGTCTCTTGACCACTAATCTTAAAAACCAAGAAACTTAATTTTTTTAAAAAGAACTTTAATGCACCCAATATAATACAAAAGATTTCACCCAAAAAGAACTTTTTAAAATGGACTTGCAATGTGTTCCTGAAACTCCTGTATTACCACTTCTCTATATGTTCTTAATATACTCTATAAAAAATTATTCACTAAAATAATATAAATGAGCACGGGCCCGTCTCCACTAGTAGTAGAAATAGTAGAAATTACTACTATTTATAAGCCGGAGTTGGGGCAATTTGGTCGTCCTGCTTCCGAAGAAGTGGAATACTAGCTGGAAATTCATTATTTTAATAAATATTCACTAAACTGTTAAGGCAGAGATGCTTCAGGCTGTTTTTTGAATCCATGATTACCTTCTTAACTTGGCAGGTAGGCCCCATTTACCAATTTTGTCTTTATCTATCTTTAATTGATGTACAACTTTTTAACTTTATTGGGTTTGCTTATTTAAAAAAAAAAAGATAGTGTTTAAATATTAATTTTGTACTGTAAAAATTCTCTTGGCTTTTACTCTTCCGACTGGCTTATCCAGGACGCCGCTTCATCTTCACCTGTCACCCTTCATCTTATTGCTTCGAAATTACAGCAACCTCCCTTTATTTTGATCAAAATTTGGGGTATTTTAGTCCTCTGCTCACTTTGTATTTTTCTGTAGCAGTCTTTTCAATTTTGCTCGCTCTTCAATACGCGTCTTTTCCATCGACGTGGAAGACAAACCACTTCTTGCTTCTGCTGTTATCAGCTGTTTCTCCATATGTGTAACACCTGTATTTTGATGGATATCCAATTAGGGGTGATTCTACTAATATTTGCAACAACTTCTGTTCTGCTTTGGGTTCTTTGGTTTATTGCTGCTTTGTTCCTTTTAGTTTCTCCGCTTGCTAGCTGGTACAGGTCAGTACTTCTTCCTCTGTTTTTCTACTCTCTCCTATAAATTTGTTCATTGGTGGAATTATACACATATAGATTGTTAGAACAGAGCAGTTTCTGTTGATATAATTTAAGTTTTATTTAGTGGCTAGTGCGAAATCGTTATCACAGGTTCAATGTTAACTTGATCGGTTTCAAATCGTGTTTGTTGTTGGTATATGAAATATTTGTAAAAGCGATATCACTTTCACCAGAAGAGATTACTGCATTTTAGTCTGTCCTTATATAGTTTAAACAAAACGAAAAGGAGTATCTGCCTTTTAAAGCCCTGTTTCTGTGTACATCTGTGTGGGTGTCAATGATCATTGAAAACTTTTCAATTTAAACCAATAAATACTACTGCAACAAAAATACACGGTGGTGGGTATTGTGAGGAGGAAAAAATTGGTTTCCGCAAGAAGAAAGCTATGAAAGTCTTGTAAGAGACTCATATTAAGTAATCTTTTTTCCATAAGTTGGTTTATCTGTAGCTTTCTGTTTCTCTCTTTCTTCTACACGTTAAATGCGGCTTTCTTTAATAAGTTATTGGAAGTTTGACAAAAGCAAGAGTTTTTGGTTTACTAATTTGAAGCAAACAGGTAAAGAGTAAAAAAAAGCGTCCTGATCGGAAGAAAATTATGTTATCATATATCATTATTTTATTTTAAATTAAAGTAAAATAACCTTCTACCACCGAAAGTTGTAGTAAGATCATAAAATTATTTTACCCTTGGCCTTGGGTTCGAGGTTTTGAAATAAAAAGATTATGATGAGGTCCTAATATAAGTACCTGACACCGGCAGAAAAAGAACACATAAATATGTCGTGCTCAAATGTCTAGCCAATTACCTAGGTAGAGTGACAATTACCATGAAAAAAATTTCTCTTTGTATGTTCACCAAAAAAATCTCACAAATCTCTTGTCACAAAGTAATCAGGTGCTTTCTTCTTAAATGATACGAAAAGCTAATCAACTTTGTTTTCTTCACTGACAGATTAGACCTTGCCACCAAAGGCAGATACCAAGTTAATTTCTCAACTGAAGCCGATTTGCCTCACTGGGATTATATTTTCCAAACTTCAATTAGTTCTTGGACTCACTTCCTTACCCTTTTCACCTTTACAAAGTGAATTAGCTTTAGCTGTCCACTTATTACATTCAATAATAAACTCTTAAATTTCACTATTCTTACAGGTATTTAATTAAAAGGTTGGACATTATTCAGTGTTTTCTACTAATATAACTGGTTAAACAAAGAACACATATGTGTATTTACTATATAATTTCATAAAATAATGTTACTATATTATAGGTTCGTGATCTTTAAGCTATAAATAAGTTTTAAGTTATTTTGAATATTAATGCATTGGTTGTTCCTTAATTGCATTTTTATACTAAAGAAGAACTATTAAACACTAATCATTGTTGCAAATTACATTAATGTGTTTGATGTCACTGTATTAGTTCTCCTTTGTGTAGAATACAGTACCTAATGATATTTATATGGTTCTTTATAGAAATTGTTCATATTAGAGTAAAATGAATTGCAATATGAAGTGATAATTATAAATTCATAGTTGGATTTAATAGTATCATAAAACTGATTAATCCATACTTTTTTTGATTTCTACTTTCTATTTTATCCTAATGATCCCCCTCCCGAAATAATTTTCTTGTTATGCTTCTGCCTGCAATGAAAATTCACATATTTTTATTTAGCATATAAATTTCACTAAGTAATGTTACTGTCTTACAATTTGATGATCTTTAAGTTATAAATAAGTTCGAGCTATTACCAACTTTAAAAACTGATTTCGTCTGGTGTACATTTATTAGATTGCTTAAGAATCAGTTAAGTTTATTACTCCTACTGTAATTTATTAAAAAATGAAAATAGTTTAATACTTTCAATAGACTTGGCTAAGGAAAGACCATACTTGGATTGTTTAATGCTCTGCTTTAAGTTGTATGTTTCTTGTAATCTACCACACAATACGTGATTCTCATGTAACTTCTATTTGTTCTTTATTACTTATTTAGGCAGAGATTGTTAGAAGTAAATATAAAATCTTAACAAAACTCGGATGGAAGTAAAGGAAAAGAATGTCACACACAAGTGACATAAATAATAAGAAATCCGCTTAACTTGTTCGATTGCTCTACCTATTTTTAATGTAATTATGTGCAGCCGTTTATCTTTTATTGTGTTTTAACTTTTACTGTTGTGTACTATATATGAAGTCGCTGCAATTTTACTACCTTTCCACAGCCAAAAGTTCTGCAGTAGTGTTTATATGTAAACTGCTCACTTTGTTGTCTTTGATGCAACTTACTGCCGGATGATATGCGTGGAAAAAGTAAATGAAAGTAGAAGCCATTGTTAAAGGACTATAAATAATTTGAATGGACAATTTTAAGCAATAAAGACTATTGGATTGACTTTATTTGAACGTTCTTATATAACTGTTGATAAGTATTTGTTGAAATTGTGAAAACAAATTGACCTATGCTTTTCTTTTCAATATTTCGCCTTGATTTTCAAAATATCTTGGCTTGATAAGCTTTTAAAGCGTAATATTACGCTCCTACAAGGTCTATGATATCGTTGTTTTGCAGTAATACTTCTGCGTTCAACTTTTCTGATTGCCTTCATATTCCCTATGAATAAAATTTCTGATCGGTGAATTACGACAAATTTTTTTTTTGCCTTTGTAGAATTGCTGACGTTTCTTCTGCGTTCAATACAATTAACACACTTGCAAAAGAAGTTCAACACTATAAAGGTAACCAACTATCTTATTTTTCGTACATTTCTGCACGTTGGGTCATATTAACGCGTTCATTGTTGCTTACTTCATTGTATTGCCAATGGTTACTAATGTCCACTATTTTCTTCTGTTCAATCAGTTTATGTGTTTCTTCTATACAACCTGATTTATGTGCGTAGTAAAAACTTTGGTTCGAGATATTTGGTTTTTAGTTTTGCGATGTTGCTCTCGGTGTTCACTTTCTTTTATTCTACTTTGGGTCATGTCTTAATTAAATTATGTCCGCTTATTTAGCCAAGCTATACCTTTGGAAAAATCCCTCCGCACGGATGTTACAGTATGAATAAATTTTTTTACAAATAATTATAATTGTTTCCTTATAGGTAGAAAAAGTTGATATCCAGAGGTATTTCACTTCACTCCAACGTTACTTGTATGAATCCTAATAGCCAAGACGTACCTTCTTTTCAAAAATGTACCATAACATTATGAATCGCTTTCCACATTGCTGTCACGACCCAAATCCGGTCGTGATGGCGCCCAACAATCAAGCTAGGCCAGCCAAACCAACAGTTTAATTATAACACAATACCAGTCCACAATATGGACAACCCAAGAAGAATATATGAGTTTAAGAACTCCAATAATAATAATACTGAACAAAAGTACTGACACTCCCAAAGATCCGGAGTCACAAGTCTAGAGCCTCTAACAAAACCCAACAGGAAATAGAGAGTACGATATAGAAGTACTCAAGTCTGAATACAAAATATACAATAACAACCTGGAATGAGAGGAGAAGCTAGGCTCTGCGAACGTAGGCAGCTACCTCAGCAACTCGATGTGACAAGGTAAACGCTGGAGATGTCCGTCTATTGCTCCTGTGTACCTGAGTCTGCACACAAAAGGTGCAGGGAGTAGGGGTGAGTACTAAGTACTCAGTGAGTAACAAATATATATATGTAGCTGACAGTAAGAAATCCACAAAATACCACAATATGAAGCTACACTACAGTCCGAATCTCCTGCGAACTAGCAACAATAATACAATACAGCTACCACAGAGTAATTCAACAAATACAGATGGAATGCAATGCACATAACTGCTACGGCGTGTAGCCCGATCCAATTTAATGTCGACGGCGCTCACTGGGGGTGTGTACAGACTCCGGAGGGGCTCCTACAGCCCAAGCGCAATACTGCTGCGGCGTGCGGCCCGATCCACATATCAACCACTGCGGCGTGCAGCCCGATCCCATGCTCAGTCCACAATAAGCAATTAAGTCACAAAACAATTCATTTTCCTTAATTCCAGTTCTCAATTCATAATTTATGAAAAATGCTTTAACTTTATTAGATTTGTAAAAGCCGGTGACTTAGCATTTCAAAAGTGTGATTTCAATTTCCAGGACTGAGATCAGTGATTTAAGCAATTTTAGCTATCACATAAATATTGTCCTCTAAGGACGCTACAGATCGGCACAAGGCCCCAAACAAGGCTTACAGCCCACAAATATAGCAAATACAGTGTATTTCCAACACTAACCACATATTATTCATTTCCGGGATGGACCAAGTCTCAATCCCCAATCACAATCAATCCCGCACCTGCCACGGTGTGCAAGCCATGCCCTATTAGCGTCACAATGTGCTAAGCCGGGGTTTCGAACCCTCAGGCTACAATATACACAAACTACTCACCTCTAGCCGGTCGTAGAATCGTCCGCGATGCCTTTTCCTTTGAATTTCGTTGCCTCGTGTGTAGAATCTAGTCAAATAACAATAATTATATCAAATACGGGTCAAAGAATCATAACCCACTTCAATTTATATGAAATTCGCAAAATTACACTAAGTTGGTAAAACCCGACTTTCGGTACGATTCTCGAAAAATTACGAAAGTCTCATATTCGGAACCCTCATCTCAATACGAGTCTAAGCATATCAATTTTACCAAATTCGGACTCCATTTGCTCATTCAAAACCTTGATTTTCTAAAGTTCAAGCCTAGGGTTAAATCTTCCATGAATCACCCCAAATTCTTCCATTTTCATGATATAATTGCATAATAATACCAATACTAATCATAGTTTAAGTCCATAGATGCTTACCTGATGATTTCCCTTGAGTTTCTCTTAAAAATCGCCCAAATCGCCTCTAAAGCCGAGACCCAAATGTGTGAAATGTTCTGAAATTTTTTTCACTTCTGATACACTTAACTTACAGCGATTTTCGCTTCTGCGGAAGAATTTCCGCTCCTACGCGTCCGCTTCTGCGGAGATTCGATCGCTCCTGCGGATATTTCCGCTTCTGCGACTAGGCGTCCGCCTCTGCGGACTCGCCTAAGCGGCTTCGCTTCCGCTTCTGCGATCCCTCACCCCACAGCCCTTGGCCGCTTCTGCGGCTCCCTTTACGCTCCAGCGGTTCCGCTTCAGCGGAAAAATGCTCCGCTTCTGCGGTGCCCAGCGCTTCTGCGCTCCTGGTCCGCTTCAGCGCACCCGCTCCTGCGTCCATAATTCCGCAGGAGCGGAAACAACAGAAGCAGTGCACCAGTTCTGCAATTTTCCATATTTTTCTCCCGATTAACCATCCGAAAACACCCCGAGGCCCCCGGGACCTCATTCAAACACACCAACACATCATAATTCCTTATTCGAACTTGTTCCAATCATAAAAACACCATCCTAAACATCAAAATCACCAATTATCCACGGATTCAAGCCTAAGTTTCTTCAAAACTTTCAAAACTAACATTCAATCCAAAACCCGATCAAACGATGTCCGAATGACCTGAAAATTTGCAGACATATCCAAAATCACATAACGAAGCTACAGAAATTGTCGGAATTCCATTCCGACCCCCGGATCAAAATATCACCTACCATCCGGTCTTCGCCAAAATTCAACATTCGCCAATTCAAGCTTAAAACTACACCGGACCTCCGAATTCAATTCCGATTGTTCTCCTTAGTCATAATTGATCCCCCGGAACCAGTCGAATCATCAGAATCCAGTTCCGAGCACTCTAACTAAATAGTCAACTCTTGGTTGACTTTTCATATTCAAGCTTTCTTCAAACATGCCATTTGTTTCATTTTCAATCCAAATCACTTCTAACTCACCCGATATACTCTAATACTGTTTTAAAGCATAATATATGTAAATGCAAGGTAACGGGGTGGTAATTCCCGTAACGACGGGCCGGGTCGTTACATTCTCCCCAACTTAAACAAACGCTCGTCCGCGAGCGGGTTAAGAAACATACCTGGAGCATCAAACAAGTGTGGATATCTCCTCTGCATTTCCTGCTCGGTCTCCCAAGTTGCTTCCTCCACGGGACGACCTCTCCACTGCACTTTCACTGAAGCTATATCCTTGGATCTCAGCTTACGAACCTGTCGACCCAAAATGGCTACCGGTTCCACATCATAAGTCAAGTCTTCATCTAGCTGTATCGTGCTGAAGTCCAACACATGAGACGGGTCTCCGACATACTTCCGGAGCATAGATACATGGAACACCGGGTGAACTCCCGACAAACCGGGTGGCAAAGCAAGCATATAAGCCACCTCCCCAACTTTCCTAAGCACCTCAAAAGGTCCAATAAACCTTGGGCTCAACTTCCCTTTCTTTCCAAACCTCATAACACCTTTCATAGGCGAAACTTTCAACAACACCTTCTCACCTACTGAATAAGACACATCTCGGACCTTCCGGTCTGCATAACTCTTCTGACGCGACTGAGCTGTGCGAAGTCTCTCCCGAATCACCTTCACCTTATCTAAGGCATCTTGGACTAACTCTGTCCCTAACAACCTAGCCTCGCCGGGCTCGAACCAACCAACTGGAGACCTACACCGCCTCCCATATAAAGCTTCATACGGTGCCATCTGAATGCTGGACCGATAGCTATTATTGTAAGCAAACTCCGCCAAAGGCAAATAATCAGCCCATGAACCACCAAAATCAATGACACAAGCACGCAACATGTCCTCCAATATCCGAATAGTACGCTCAGACTGCCCATCCGTCTGTGGATGAAATGCTGTGCTCAACTCTACCTGTGAACCCAACTCTCGCCTGAAATGTCCTCCAGAACTGAGATGTGAACTGGGTACCTCTGTCCGATATAATGGAAATAGGAACTCCATGCAATCTCACTATCTCACGGATGAATATCTCTGCCAACCGCTCTGAGGTATAGGTAGTACACACTGGGATGAAGTGAGCTGACTTAGTCAACCTATCCACCACCACCCAAACTGAATCAAACTTCCTCACTGTCCGAGGGAGTCCACTAACAAAGTCCATAGTTATTCTTTCCCACTTCCACTCCGGAATATCAATTCGCTGGAATACACCACCAGGTCTCTGATGCTCATACTTGACCTGCTGACAGTTTAGACACCGAGCCACATGGCTCACAATATCTTTCTTCATCTTTCTCCACCGGTAATGCTGCTTCAAATCCTGATACATCTTCGCAGCTCCTGGATGAATAGAATACCGCGAGCTGTGAGCCTCCTCCAATATCAACTCACGAAGGCCTTCAACATTAGGCACGCATATCCGGCCCCGCATCCGCAATACACCCTCACTATCAATAGTGACATCTCTAGCATCATCATGCTGAACTCTGTCCTTAAGGACAAGTAAGTGTGGATCATCATACCTGGCGCTCTCGAATACGATCATATAAAGAAGAACGAGCTACTACATAAGCCATCACCCGACTGGGCTCAGAAATATCCAGCCTTACCATCTGATTAGCTAACGCCTGAACATCAACTGCTAGGGGTCTCTCCCCAACTGGAATATATGCCAAACTGCCCATACTAATAGCCTTCCGGCTCAATGCATCAGCCACTACATTGGCTTTCCCGGGATGATACAAGATAGTAATATCATAATCTTTAAGCAACTCAAGCCATCTCCGCTGCCTCAAATTTAGATCTTTTTGCTTAAACAAATGCTGAAGGCTGCGGTGGTCCGTATATACATCACAAGATACACCATATAGATAATGCCTCCAAATCTTCAAGGCATGAACAATAGCAGCTAACTCCAAATCATGAACAGGGTAGTTCTTCTCGTGGGGCTTTAGCTGACGAGAAGCATATGCAATAACTCTACCCTCCTGCATCAACACACAACCGAGTCCAACTCTGG